>JARJCV010000440.1:0-29909 GCA_029281435.1 Mycena haematopus
GGAGGAATCCGGGAGGACGAGATATCGGAGGTTTCGGAAATCCGGGGGTTTGCACCGGAAGTTGAAACGTCAGATGTGTCGGATGATTCACGGAATATCGGGAACACTATTACCACAGGTAGGTTAAGGGTAAGTGTGGTCTTCATGGTTGGACGGGACTGGACACAGCAATGAGGTGGCGGAGGTCCGGAGGTTTAGTGCAGAACTTCCGGACTACTAAGTTGGAGGCCTAGCATTGCCGAAGGAAGAGACGACTCGGAGGTCGAAAGTGTAAACGCGGAAAACAACGTTAATAAACAAACTGAAGTACAGGAAGATACAAGGCACACTTTATAGTAATTACGGAGTAGTCCAATATAGGTAAGGAAGTAAGGTATAAGACAATAAGAACAATAAAAGACAATAGAGACAATAAGCAAAGAAGAAGAACGTATAAGGTATAAAACATAGAAGTTGATGCATGCGGCGGAACATGAGCCAGAGCATCGGAGGTTAGAGCCGAGAGCACGTGATAGGTGCTCCGGCCCAAAGGGATTTTGCCGAAGGGCAGGATATGGAGCATCGCGGATGGACGGAGGTTGGTACGGGAGTTGGCGGAGGTACTGATGGAGATAGGAGTTATAGTGGAAGACATACTTGATTGATTCCAACAACTCCAAATAACTTCCGGAAATCGAAGGGCGGAAGTACCGGAGGTTCCGGAGGTCGGAGGTATGCTTCAGCATTCTGCACGGATATAACAGGAACATAGGTACTGAAGGCCTCTGAAAGTAAAGCTGCATTGAAGGAAGGTGTCTGAATGCCCGCCAGTGCTCACCTCGTCAATATTGAATACATCCAGCATGTTGATGCTGCCAAAGAAGGAAATATTTCCTTATTTGGACATCACGTGGTAGGGTGGGTCCCGCAAACGGTCGATAATAAAAAAAACGGCATACGGTGTTTTTTTTTGTTTTCCGTACCCCCTTGCGTGGTGTAAGTGATTCAAGTGAAGCGCACGGCACCGCCACGCGTCACTTCTATCACATGACCCTTTCGCACGCCCAACAGTGGCAGTGCGTATTGCGAATTCGGGGATTTCCGATGCCTGCACCCTGCCACGTAACCGCCGCACAGCACCGACCCAGTATCTGTCTTCCAATTTTCGCCCCCGCTTCTGTCGTTCTTCCCGTAAAGGTCGACCCCCGTACAGAAGCTCGTTTATTCGACCGCGGTGCCGGCAATGACTCAATACTGGCGTGGATATTACGAGGCACTCTGCCCCGAGAGTATCGAGTCGACATACGCTTCAACCGCGTACTTGGTTCGCTCGAGGCGAAAGTCGCGTGCTAATTTGTTTTCACGGTTTGAGATTCGGCATAATTCGACACCCAGGACAGATTGAGGTTGTCTTGAGGCGATCTTGTGGACGATGATGGTTACGATGGCTCAATCTTCCTACAGAAGCTGTGCTCTTGAGATTTTCCATTTACACGTTGCTTCGATCTACGGTTGACCCTCAACTAGTCTGGTGCATTTCCCGCTCTCTGAACAGTCCTGATATGGGTAACCCAGCTCATCCCAGAGCTTGGAAACCCATCAGTGTTCTCCACCCTGCTGGCTCCGAACTGCCTCCACCGAAATGGATACTTGTTTTCTTCTCCGGCATTCTGGAATGCGACTTCGATATCTCGAGGAGTTTTCTATCCAAGAGATGATCAGGGGAGATCATGGAGCAACGCTACAACGCTCATCCATCCTGTAGATGATTCGCGCCACGATCATCCCGGTCTGAAGGATTTAAACTGCGACGAAGCACTCCTCACCTTTGGATCTGCCCGCACTCCTTTCTGCGCCAACGATCCTAAGCCCCATGAATCCAGAGCCGAAGCCCAGCTCTCAGAGCACCCACTACTGGCTGCGCGATCATGGCATGCTTATTTTCGAGGTTAGTTGTCAAGTTTGCGAGCTGGTACCTATGTACTAAAGGGTGTACAGGCAGAGAATGTGCTTTTCCGAGTGCATCAGTACTTCCTACACCGAGACTCGCCAGTCCTTCGGGATATGATGCCTCTCGAGATCGCTCCGAATGGCCCGGAACCGATCTTTCATCTCGATGGCGTGAGGAGCAAGGATTTCGAACAGCTTCTCTGGCTTTATTATAACCCGTATGTCCCCCTTGCTGCACACCATTCCCTCCCTTACATCCTACCTCCATTGTGCAGCGCGGTCACCGCATACGACGCCCCTAAGAACACCTGGCGTGCCATCCTGAAACTAGCCGACCTCTGGGAAATGGAAAATATCAAGAAGATCGCCCTGGACAATTTGCTGAAGTCTGGAGATTTGGATCCTCTGGAGAGGATCATGCTATGCGAACGGGGAGATCTTTCCCGTGACCAAGCAACGGAGGCGTACATCAACGTCTGCACCCGCGAAGCGCCGTTGACCATGGCAGAGCTCAAAACGCTCAGCACTGAGGTGATATTGATAATCACCTCTGCCAGGGAGCAGATCATTGCTTTGCGTGAAAATGCAGAACAGTCTGCAGTAAACATTGTAAATGCGGCCCTTACGAGGGTTTGACGGGTTACTCTTGGCGACCCAATTTTGAATCCTGTCCCCGTCGTAGCTTCCAAATAATTACTATTTCCAGTATCCAACCCGCGGCAATTATGGTGGCACGCGCTTCACATTTTTATCACTGTATTCCATGTTTTATCATCGAAATTGATAGCGGCGATTTATTTGAACGGAGGTTTAGTCCATTAGTAAGAAGAGCAGGTACAAGTATCGGTAACCTGAATATCGTGGGTCTCCTGATAAACCAGACGAGGCTTCACCTCACTTTGGCTGTACATGCGACAAGGATTTCATGTGCGAGTATCGCTGTGTGAAAGATTGTGCTCTCGCGACCATCTTCGCCAACATCAGCCAGGCAGACTTAGACGCCGATGCGACGGTTCTCATGCAATCAAGGGCAAATTTCGTACTCAGGAATGGGGGGGAGGCGGCTAGGATTTGCGAGGCATACGGTGCCGCGAAGTGGCAGAAAAAGGTTCTACAGTGTGTTAGAATGCAGAAACACTCACTGTAGTATCCAGCCTCAATATACGCCCACAAGTCGTGTTCTGTTTATTAAAAATCCGCCTAGAAGATACGGCCAGAAATTGCGTCCCAATATGAAAGGAGGAAATCTGCTCAAAGTCGAAAAAACGTTTGGAAACAATATCCGTTTTTTTTGACTTCTTCAGTGTAACAACGGACATGATGAACGGAGCACGATCAATGTAAATATGGCAGATAGTAGCGTTGGTAATATCCTCCTGATTGGCGACAACTTTCAATCAGCACTCATTGATAATTGAATTGCATCTACATCTACGTCGAATCAGTGAAGATGAACTTCTCGGAAAGATAGTGAGTGAGTCATTGATAATACCCGTCCAAGACCGAATATACGTTGGTTCTGGTCTTGGGGACCCGTGCCCAAACTCACGACATGATACTACTACGTTCCGTTGACTGCGGTCTCGGCCGCTTCAGACCGATGTGCCTCTCCTTCCAATTGATCCTCAACAAGCTCCCGACATACCTCGGACATTATCATGAATAAAGTGAGATGGCAGTCAATTCCAACAGAAGCGATTGACTAACTGGCGTTGTATATGTTGACCCGAGCCCGGTCAATGCTACACACAAGCCCCGAGGTACGAGCTTCAGATCATCGTAACGTCTGTCTAGGTAGTTTGGCGCCGATTCCGAAGAAAGTGAGGTGAATGCGCCGTTCCCTTTAGTTTAGTACCTATCGCAAACAAGCTCATAGGTATCTGAAGGTCCTCGGCGACTAGATGTGTACCCCATATCACTGGCCCAAAAAGAGCGTGTTGTACACATCATTCTCCCGATGGATCACATTACTGTAATTGAGTTAAAATTGCCAAATAATGGTGCGACTCCCGACCTATCTGTGCCATCTCCTGGATGCGGAGATATGAAGACCTCATCCAAGCACTTGAAGTAGAAATACTGTATCGTTTCGACCAAAGGTTCACGGGGTGTCACCCGTCACCTCAATTGTTCACTGAACAAATAGTTCATTCCTCGCCAATCACGTCAAAATTACCTTATATGGAAGTCCGGCGAATGCCGGACCGAATTTTTTTGACACTTTTTGCCTTTTTGGGATCAAAAACTGAAAAGTCACTGTCACAGGTACCAAAATTGTTCAGTTCACAGGTCCCTGTCACCCGTCACCTGAACCTTTGGTCGAAACGATACAGTAGCGTGATTTCGGGAGACTTGGAGAAACTTACCGATGAAGGGGCCGATTGTTGCAATTATTTTTGAGACAAGGCTGTCCACTTTCCTAACTCACTATGGCCTCGAAGCCCGGACTGAAAATGATGGTGAATGAGACCGAGACGCAACCGAGGCGTCCGTCCAAGTCGGATCATAAGCTCACGTGCCCGAACATCAGCTTTTCAGCCTTTTCTTCGCCACCTAGCTGCCTCTGGATGTCCGGGACTGGGGGTTCCACATCGAAGTGGACTTGGTTGTTCCTCCCTTTTACGTCTCACACACTTCCTTGATTCCCTCTCTAGCCCTGTATCTGGTCTGAAAGTCTTGCTGAAAGTTGGCCTCAGAGCCCGCGAGTCTGCTGCTTGTTGTACATGTGTGCCATCCGCTGGCAAAATCAATGCACCAAGCCCGCAGATCTGACTAGAATCCGGTGCGTGATTATAATCGAAGAAATTCAGTTCGAACTACGGACTTCCTCGGCGCAAAGTGAAGAATCACCGCCTCGGAGGAGACCGGATTGGAGAAATGGGTCATCGGTCTCTATAGTATGTTCTTTAAAATTCGAATAGGGGACCGACGTACTGACATTCGTAGATTGTACCGTTCATTCTCCATCTGCACAATGGCCTCGTCCTTCGCAAAGGCTCCATCGTCACCGTACCATCTGGAGCATCCGCAGATCCGAGGTACTTACTCTGTGACCTGAACGCCAAGGAGGCGGGGCCAGAGCGGTGGCTGAATTTCAGCACCTGTTGCCATGCGTATGAAGGAGATCCAGAGTCCTGCTAACGTTCCTCGAAGGCCTACGGACGTATCTCTGTAAATGATTTGCGCTCCGTGCGTTTTGTAAGCGCGTGCGAGTGTGCGACCCTGACGCCGAGGAAATGTCGTTCTACCCTAGGCGGTGCTCTCAGTGCTGATCATATTCGAATTCCCGGTGGGCTGCAGAAGCAGATTGCGCGCCATCGTGTCGTCACGAGTCCGAAGGGTGTTGGACAGGTTGGTGCTCATGTGTCGATGGGAGTCAGACAGGCCCACTGACGCGTGAAATATAGTCAGGATGGATATCATGAAAAATGCCTCATTCAACGTCGGGTGGTGAATTTCCGGGGCAGAGCATCATTATTTTACCAGTATTAAGTAAGTTTCAACATCGTCGAACGCATGGACAATGCGAATTGATTCGTCATAAATTCTGCAATAGGATAGCCGACAGCCCAGACATGCAGAATACCGTGAGGTATCCTACGTTCGCGTGGACGGCACTGTTGAATTTGAAGCCACTCCCACTCCCGAGCCCACCCCCGCCGCCAGACGAGCCTTTGTTGCTGCTGGACGAGCCCGAGTTGCTGCCTGAAGAACTAGATGATCCACTGGACGATCCGCCTGACGACCCTGTCGGTGGCGCCGTCGACGTCGATTCTCCGGCGGTCTCGGTCTCCGACCCACCCGGCTCGGCGACACTCGTGCCAGAGTCACTACCCCCGCTCGAGCTGCCCGACACTGTGGCACCGCTGACGGGGTATCCGGCAGTGTTGCAGTTGTCCACGTAATCTAAATGCACCAAACACGGGTATGAATGATGTTTGGAATAGGAAAGTCTCCACACGCACCATTAACAGTGTCCTGTGCGATTGCCTGCGAGACCGCGCCACCCGCAATCAAGCAGTCGTAACATTCTGCGTAGTCGTTGACCACTGTGTTCGTGCAGAGACTACCGATGGTGGAGGCGTCTCCGGCCTGGTGTTTGGGCGGAAATGTTCGATTAGCGGCCATTTCTCAGTTGTTCATGGGCAACCAAACACATACATCGACTGCGTTGGCGAGAGGCGTGCAAGCATTGACGCAGGCAGCAGTCGGTGTTAGCGATTGGCGGGCGATGAGGTTGATGAAAGGGGTCGTTGCCGCGAGCGCTATGGTTCAAGGTATGAGCTAGGCCTCTTGGTTGTGGATGTACTCACCGGTTTGTGCACTGAGGACAAAGGTGAGGATAGTGAGCATCTTGTTGGGAGTGTGGGGGAGGCCTTTGGGAGGCCTTAAAACACAATGGCCGGTATTTCACCAGCAGCTTTTCATTTAGAACTGGCATATGTCATGTCAAAATGTCACGTGAGGATAGGGTGAAACGTTGATGAGTATATATTGGCGCTGTAGTCTAAATCCTGGGTCACCCTTGATGCATGCCAATAAAGGTTGCAGGTGGACCAATTGATAAGGATCCTTGTCGAAATTGGGAGCAAACCACAGACTTGTGCTAAAGAATAAATGCTGATTCCAATGTTGAACCTTTTTCCCTTGGCACGACGATCAACAACGATCAGGCCAGGGCCTGATCGTGTACAAGTCAAATTTTATTCGCATCAGAATAGTCGTCCACTGCCTTTGATACCCTTGGGCCGAGTCTGTTGCAACGTGGACTCCCGCTAAGCCGTCCAATTGACACGATGAACGGATGTCAATTCAGATTCCCACGGTTGAATTGATACGCAACTTGGAAGGTTGCGCAAACCAAACAGCACACAGACGAACAAATACAATTTAAATCGGCGAATCGAATGCAGACATGTCACACAGCCAGAGGTAGGTTACTTTTTTGGGAGTCGGAATTAAGATTAGATCTTACATTGAATGTTGGAATAATTTGCACGAGTGATTCATTCTGCACGGTGGTTGTCTTGGCACATCCGGCTCAATACCTCCTCAGATTGTACAATGATCGTCATAGGAACAGGGGGAATCCGATGAATCGCAATGGTAGATCATCTCAAACAAACTGAAGCTAACGAATCACGTGTCTAGGGTCGTGGAGAAAAAAAGTAGAAACTAAACTAAGTGTCCCTCCTCACGCATGGCCAATCGAACGCAGAGACCTGAGGGAACGACCCGAAATTGGGTTTCCAGTCAAAAGCTCGTTAAGAACTCTCTTGAGAACTTCCAAAAGTGAGGAAAGCACAGTCGATAGGCTCGGGGTTGCGGCCGGGCCCGGGCTCGGGCTCGGCATTAAACCTGGGATGCCACCAAGCGCTCCCGGAAGGCCAAGGAGGGCTATGGTTTTCGTCGCAGCGGCGTTGAGTTGTCCAAGGGTTGCCTTCTAATTCTTTTTGTCAGACACCAAGCTATTGGAAGCGAAATTCTGCATACCATGTCGTCGCGTTGTGCGAGGTTCATTCCCTCAGTCACATCGCGGCCTTCGTTCTGAAAAGAGGTGGGTTGGAAGCTAAGACGAAGAACTATCATATATACCTTGTTCTCTACATGATCTCTTCCGGTCTGCAAAGCGAGACGTGAGATACATGACTGTGAGATGATTGGAACCACTGACCACTCCCGAAACAATTTTATCAAGTTCATCGCTGAGTGTGCTTATTTCAAGTTCGAGCGACTGGAGTGTGGAACTTTCGTTCTCAATATCAGTTGTGCCTCTCTGGAAACGTAAAGTGAGGGAGTATGAATCAGTTAAGACAAGATGCGCGCCTGGCCGTTAACGCTCATTGCCTCGGCGACGGTCAGAGTTGCGAGTGCTGCAAACACGAAAGTGGCGAATCTCATGGTGAGCTGGTGAAAAGTGAGGTGGTGTAGTCGACGCTGGGGAGAGTTGGACTGAGTAGAGAACGCTGTCCGACCCATCTTAAATGCATGTCGAACCTCCCTAGACCCCACTGCGACTGGGGGCGTGGAGGCTACGTTCAAGTCCACAGAGCCACCAGTGTCCGCCTGTCTGTCGTCGAAATCAATCCATGTCTTGGTTGCTCGGTATCGGTCAGTCTAGCCTGCACATAAATGCAGCTATGTGCAGATCGCCATCTCAGAGCGTCGACTGTCTTGTCCGCCATCGCTCAAAGTCGCTTCTATGGTTCGGTCGCGATGAAAGCATCCGCTGGGGACCGAATGCAACGAGGAAATTGTCCCGGGCAATGTGGGTCCGCATGCCTTATTCGCTGAATCTATATGGTCAGCTCTGCATCTCATTTCGTTTCCGTATCCTGCTTTTACCGTGACAGCAGCATCGATCGGGTCCCCCATGCATAAGAGGAAATCGAAGTATAGGTCGAGTCATTCAGACTGAAGTCTTGAAGCCATTCGGTACCAGCTAGACTGTTCGCCGAGGCTCCATCAGTCTCGAATCAGACAACACTTGCGCGACGCCCAACTCCCAAAAAGGTATTCGGGGACAAGAAGCAACACCTCGGATCGTCCCAGTCGTCAAAAAAGCGTATGTTCGGCCTGCTGAAGCATTTTGCAGCGAGTAAAATCTTCCCGTTTGACCTAGATCTCCAGCCAAATGCGTTAAATAATCGTTAAGTATAGTGAGTGAGTATCTACACCATCGTCGTCTTCGTCCTTGTTTCTTGGCTCTACACCGCCCTCTTCCTACTACACCCACCACCCTCCTTCCATGCGCGCACACACCCGACCGACACGGGCACGAGCCTACAACCGCCTCTGCTTCTTGTGCAACGCCTCCACCGCCGCCTGCGTCCGCATGTGAAGAGCGTTCTGCATAACGTATTATTAGCATTCGGATTCGCAACGGGATTTAATCGCGTCCGAGACGAAATGAGAGGGACGAGCGAGGAAGGAAAGCAGGAAGGAAGGAAGAAACGCGCACCTCCATACTGTATTTCCCGACCTTACGTCCCGAGGGGCCGACTTCGAGGGGTTTCCCTGGGGGCGGGTCAGCGTCAGGCGTCGCGCAGCAAAACAAAACGAGGAGGGGGCGCATACCACTCAACACCATCTCGAAATGCCGCATCGCCTCCGTCTCGTCGCCCATGCACGCCAGGAGCCGGCCGTATTCGTAGTCTGGGTGCGAGGAGTTAGTTAGTCGGTCAGGAGGGTGGCGTAGAGTAGGGGCGAGGAGTCGTCATCAGTCAGGAGTTATAAGTAGGGAGTTATGAAGGGGTCATCAGGGCGAAGAGTCATCAGGGCAGGGCGAAGAGTCATCAGGGCAGGGCGAAGAGTTATCAGGGGAAAGCGAGGGATTATCAGGGGCAGGGAAGGGTTGGGGGAGAGGAGCCACTCACGAGCATGATATACCAAATGATGGTCCAGCTCGATCTTGGGCCCGTGCGCGAACACGGCTTCGAACGCGGCTTTGGATTCGGCGGCTGCGTCGTCGGGGTCGGCGGGGTTCTTGTCGGCTGCGTCTTTGTCAGCTGCGGGAACCGTGGGGTCAGAGGGGGGCGAGCCGTTGGGCGCGGAGTCGGAGTCGTCAGTGGGGAGCACCGCGTCTGGGTCCTGTTTACAAAAAATCAGGTCAATTGAAGTCGTTTGTATGCAGGCATTAGAGAACGGAACGGAGGCGCACGCACCGGAAACGCGATATACCGAAAACAAACACCCTCCAAAAACCGCGCGAGGCAGTAGTCGTCCCAGTAGCCTTGCCTTGTACCTTCTTCCTCTCTTAGCTTCCCGTTCTCTTCCTTGCCCTCTCTTGTCTTTTCCTTGACTTTGCCCTCTCCCTCCCCGCTCTTTACGTTTAAATGCGCACCCGCCTCAAGTTCGGCAAGTTGCGCCCTCACACCCCGCATCATCTTTCGGACCACCGCCCGCGGCGCGTGCGCGATCGCAAGGAAGACGTACGCAATCTCGAGCGCGGGGAGGACGAGTCTGTTCCCCTGCGCCAGGAATTTGCGCGCTTTGCGGGCGACGAATTTCTGTGCTTTGAGGTTAGGTTCCGCCCCAAACACGAAAGAAAGGGACGGAGAAACGCACCTCCAACGGAATCGACTTGCCCGCGATCTTCTGCCGTAACCCCGGCACGCGCTCCATCAGCCCGCGCGCCTCCTCCTCCCGCTTCTTCCGATCGTTCTCGTCGCCAGCGGTGCTGTCGAGGAGACACACCGCCATGCCGTACGTGTATATTGCCTTACTCCACGTCGCCTCCCTCTCCAGCTCCCTCCAGCACCCCAAGCTCGCATCCACATCCGCTAGTGCCAAATGCGCGATGGCCATCTCCCAATATGAGACATGGTGCAGGTTGCGGTACTGCATCTGGGCGGCGAGGGCTTTGGTGTAATACGTAAGGGCAAGCTGGGGTTGGGAGCGCATGAGGGCGAGGCGGCCGGCGCCGAAGAGGAAGAATACGCCTACGCGCTTATCAGTTAAATAATAATAGTAGGTTAATAAACGGATGGCACCCTCAGGATAACGCTTCAGATTCCACTCCACGATGCGCGCAGCCATGCGCGTGTCGACGCCGTCGAACGTGTGGCTTGACAACACGAGGTGGAAGATGAGCAGCGCCATATCGCAGATCGCACGCCGCACGCCCTCCTGTGCCGTTGACACGCCCGGCTCCGCGTCGTCGCCCCACCCGCCGGCGCGGCCGAGGATGTCGAGTGCCTCGGCGCGGTTGCCATCGTACCCGAAGAGCTCGATGATGTTGAGAAGGCGCGCGGGGAGGAGGGAGAGGATGAGGGTGCTCATGCCCGCGCCGAGATAGACGCCCGAGCGGAAGTGCGCGTCGATGAGGGGTGATTCGGGCGGATGCGTCGGGTGCGGGTGCGATGCGGTGGTTGTAGACTGGGACTTGGCAGCGAGTTCTGCAGCGTACTCGGCGTCGACGGCACAGACGTATTTGTACAGCGAGCGGTAGATGGTGATTGTCGTGCGCATGTTGAGTCTGAGTATCCTAAGAAGAAAACAACGAGCAGAAGAAGGAAGAGACTCACGCTTCCTTTAGGAACGCAAGCCAGTCGCCGGAATACACGATTCCAAGTAGAGCCTGATGTACGTCTCAAAACGACACGGCGACACGAAAATACAACGCACCTTCTCGAACAGACTCTCAGCATACACCAGCTCCGCGTGCCGTTCCACATCCGTCATCGTCCTGACGAAGCCCACCCCTGTCGTGTTCAGGCTCGACACGCTGGCACACTCAGATATTAATAACGGCAAGACGCAATGAATGCCACGTACACGTATCCCGCAAGCCGCGACGCGAGGTAGGGCGTCTTTTTCCGGTGCTGCGACGCAATGAGCACGCCCTGCTTCGTGTGTCCCAGCGCCGCGAGGAGATCCTGCGTCCGTCAGAAGGCGATCCTATATCATCGCAATGCGGCAACGCACCTCGTCGGCGTACGACATAAGCCCCTTGACACACTGGATCAGCCCATACCCCGTCGCAAAGTACAGCCGCTCCCTGTCCCGCCGTTAGCCACAGTCCTGCTACACATGATGACAACACGCACTTTTTCTTGTCGCTCTGATTCATATAATCCTCGGACTCGTGCATCTTGCTTGCGAGGAACAGATCGAGGGCATAGCTCACGCCCGGGAGGTCCGCCAGCGCGTCGGCGGCCTTGTAGGGTACCTTGACCGGAGGCGGCGCCGTGTAGATGCAGCGGTAGGAGGCGCTGGCGTCCATTGTGGGGGTAAAGGCGAAAAGGCACCCACATCAGATCAGATGGGGGCGCACCCGTGATTCGGGACCGGTTGTTCCCGATCGGGTTGATCATGGGGCATGTCCCAACGCTGGAATTTCCACAACCAGAGCTGAGAAACCTCCCAGCATAATCCAGTCTTGTAGGCCCACCTGGGTTACGGTCAGATTCTAAAGGATATATAACCCCTGATTCAGATCATAGGCTTGGAGGATGGCCAAAAAACAAACAAAAAAACAAAACAAAAACAGATTCAGCAGGAACTTCGGGGAGGAGAGCGCAACGAGGGACGATAAGCACATTCGTTATGAACGGCGTCTTGACGTGAAGCTTCAGGTCGCGCTGATGGCCGCGTCGATGTTTCAGAGCACACCGAACACGTAGTCGCGCTTGGAGGCGTGCATGCGCCGTATCGACCAGATGAGAGTCTGCAATTATACAATTCGAGAAAATATGGGAAAGGCACGCACGACCGAACATTGGTCGTACCCGCTGAGGCCGACGGGAAAGAGGATAGAGGTGACGTCTTGAAAGCAGTGGATCCCATTTCGGCGCTCGGCCTTTGGGGTGAGTGAGCGGGCGAGCGGACGATGTAATTTAAATTTGGGGAGGACGCACAAGCCTTCAACATCTCCGTGCCGCGGGCGTGAAGGTAGTCTCGTGCGAGTGTCAAGGTTAGCGAGGACCGCAAAACGGTGAGGGCGTGGGCGCGCCAAATAGGTCGACCTGTTTCGCCAGGAAGTACATGCGCGGAGTTGAAGAGACGCAGGAGGGTGCGAGAAAAGCATTGCAAACTGGGGAGGGTGTTAGCGCTGTGCAAGGAAAGAAAGAACGCAAGAGGCGAACGTTTCTAGAAATTCGTTGCCGCGTGCCGGCTTCCTGGCTCCAGAGACGGGTGAGGGGTGCAAAATCAAATGCGAAATAGCGCATCGGGAACGGCTCGCCGTCGCATGCTCGATAAGTTTCACGTCCGCTGCCAGGCTCACGTACTGCAAACCCATATCCGCCAGCCCATCCAGCAGGTACCGCATCCCTCGAGTCAGGTTCTCCAACAAGAGCTGCGTTCTCGATTTGCCAGAGTCGAGCAGCTCTCCGACGCGATCTTGGTTCTGGTACCTGAGACAGTCGGTAGTGTACGAGCGCTGATAAATGACGTGAGAAAGAAGGAGGAATGATATAAAATGGCCATCTTTAGATGAGCATTCTGGCTCCTCCTGGCTTAGAGCGACCAGGCGCACCTTTTTTGCCAGTGGCGAAAACTGCGAACTAGCGGTGGTGATCCAATTGGGGCTTAAATTAGGCAGTACAAAAAGCGCGCCGAGATGTCGTTCAAATCGATTGAAGGCATACCCAGAGGCGAGAAAGGGAGGGACGAGAGCAGAAAGATCTGGGATCGTGGTGGTACAAAGACAAGACGCGTCGCGTCACATCGTGACAGTCACGCATCACGTTCTGTGTCAAGTCTAATAGTACACTAGTACTGTAGTACAGTACTGTACAGAGAGACTTGAAGTAGCAGACTACTGCAGAAATTTCTTCAATTTCGCGAACGAATTTTGGTCTCGGTCACGGGTCACGGCGCCAAGTGCCGAAGTCCTTACAGAGAAACGCCGAAATGGGGGGAACTCCCAAATTTCGGTAAAATTGAGTACGATTACATGGAAAAAGGTTCGATAGCATCGCAGGCATCTGACTCCTGATTATCTCTGTGGCACCAGAAGCCCTCGTACCGCATTGTTTTCGGCAATAGAGACCTTGCGCAAAGCCGCATGCGGCTGCGCAATGCCGCGTGCGGATCCGTGGTCGTTTGCCTTCCAATGTGTCCAGAACTATTCCTACCACCTCCTGGATTACCGCAGCAGAGTTTAAAAAAAGCCGCATGGAAGGAGCTTCCGTGCCATGCGGCTTTTGCGCAAGGTCTCTAATATTTTCCATGTGTTTCGGCTTGGTTTCGGCTGCTTCCTGAGTTTCAACAAAATTAAATAAGTAGTGACAATATTTCACAGATAATTTGCCATAGTAGTAGCCCAAGTATGCTCGAGACGCCCTAATCCGATCTTCAAACCTCAGAAACGATTTGGGTGGGTGCCGAATTTTGCGCATGTGTCACGGCTTCTCTGCCGACGTGCCGAATTTGTATTTGCGTCACGGGTCCCATGCCGGAATGAGTGGAATAATATATTATACAGTAGATTTGGCCCTTATTGCCGAACCTTTAGGTTTGGCTCCCAACAGGATTTTGGTCACTCACGTTGTTTGTATGTGTATGGGATTGCACCGCCACACAAAGTTGTCTCGATGCATTTTCGACACTCACGCTGTTTGTATATGTGTGCATTTGCACCGCCACACAAAGTTGTCTCGATGCATTTTCGACACTCACGCTATTTGTATGTGTATATTTCCCAGAGGTTCGGCACCTGCCGCTTGCGGCCTTACCCCACGGTGATTAGGCCTTGCTTGAATTGAACTACTATAACTCGCCTTCTCGTAGCCGCGCCGCCAATATACTACGTACTGAAAAAGTTGGCTGTTTGCGTTCCAGTGCATGCAATATTTAGTGCTCTACTGTCGAGTTGGTTCAAGCGTGCGGCGTCAACGAAAGACTCACTCCGTTGGCCGTCGACTGGTGAATCACAAACACTCGGACTCGGCACGCCGTCCATCCACTTCGGACACCGACCATAATTTACATTTTTACACAAGAAACGAGAGGATCCGGGCACCGAACTCCGAACATCAATGCCGAATTTGAATTGTGTAGTGAGGTAGCGGATAGAATTTTCATGACACAGACGGAGAAACCTAGCGCGAACTTCGAAGTATATATATGAGCTCAGAGGATGGACCCAAGTGCCGGCCATCTCTTGGCCCGCCCTCAAAAGCGCGAAATCAACACGAAATCGACCGATGCTTTCGAATTTTAAAGTTCTGCTCCGGAATCTGTGGAAGACTGTCCTACCATGCTTTCCACACATTGCTACTTTGCCGAACTGGTGAGCAACACGGTGTACATCAGAAATGGTCGTTCCGCTCGGCGTTTCAGGTACTGTACTGAATTCGTGCTTGGATGTTCATCTTCCAAATCAAACCCTTCGCATAGATATTTGCACACGCATGCAGGTACACTTATCGAAGATACATATAGCGGTTCAAACGCTAGCTTCTCTTAGCTATTAATACCAGGCCTCAGACCGCCCGCCGTTGACCTTTGGTGTTAAAGGTCTCATCTTTGGAAGGCTCGAACAACAATATTCCACAAGGTAGTTTATCACTACTTCCGTGCGGGTGTCGAGACGCCCAGGGCCCATGTAATAGATCGTGTGATCTATTGAGAGTTCTTAAAACCCCGTGTACGATTCCTAGTCGCAGTAGCGCTCAAACCGAAGTAAACCGTAAGCGCGCAGCCTTTACGGGTACTTGGCAAGGTAGCAGAATATGCTGAGTGCTTCTTAGCAAGGTAAAGTTGGGGATCAAAAGTAAAGTATATTAGATAGATCCTCTACTACCTATTTGTATGTCCAGCACATGTGAAATATAATATGATGCTATAGAAACGAGAGTGGAAATATATAAGAGTCCATGTGGAAAGTGGTTGGAAATTGGTAGGAATTGGAAATTGGTAGGAAGGAGACGAATTTGAAATAACAAAGATTAGAACGCACGATTGTTGAATAACCCGTATCCATCGTATCCATCGTATCCATCACAAGATCCCCCCCAGTCAACAAGCGTGAGTTCAATATTCTTCAATGGTGTAGTCGTGGTCCTCGACGGACGAGTAGACGTAGACCCGAGTGACATCTCCGTGGTTCGGCTGACGGTTATATCGTGGGACAAGCGCGACGTCCGTGTTGTCCGCGACCATAAGGAATGTTGAAACGACTTGTTCCGAGAAGAGGACAGCACACGCGAGATCCGAGCGCTTTCCCATTTCGTCCTCGAAAATGACATCTTCGAACCACTTCTCGATCTCTACGCAGGTACGGCCGGGTACCCCGACGCGAAGCAGAAACTCCTCCTGGTCCATCTCCATGGCGGCAGCAGGATTGCAGACGGAGATCTCGGACAGGCGAATGGACGAGGCGAGGATTTTACCGTAGATGCATTCCGCGTACACGAAAGCGTTGTAGAAGCAGCGAATGAATCTCTCGATTTCATCTTGAGAGTCGAAGAACGCATCCCTTAGTTCCCAGTTGGGCGCAAGGAAAAGGAGGATAGATGGAAGTGCGATTCCGGTCTCTTCGAGGGAAGCGATTGGAACTGTGGTAGACATAGCGTCGGGCGATGGAATGTGAGTCGTGATGGAGCGATCATTGAGTGCGGCCCATACGAGACTAGCGCAGTTAATCAACCGTTCTGAGAAGAGACGGCGGACCACGTCCCGCAACATGAACTGCCCGTTCCGGCACATCACCCACATATGCTCCGTGCTCGGGAAACGGCCATCCGGGCCCATGCCCGACAACATGCACGTCAGGCTGATGATGAGGACCTCGTCGTGCACCAGTCTCGAAAGTGCCGAGAGGACATTAGGGGGAGTGCATGGCAGAGGGGCCGCAGCAGCGGGCGCAGCACGAGGTTGACCAGTGCCTTCGTCTCCGATGTACTGACCATTTCGGTCGACGAAATCGTCTGCGGCTTCTTCAATATTGTCGCCGGCGTCCGTTCCGAAGAGCTCACGCTCCAATGATGAAGATAAACGAGGGCTGTAAATCGGAGTCGATGGACGAGGGCTGCCGGCATTGTCGTGTGTGTGATGCGAGAGATCGATGTAGACTTTGCTGTTCTCGTCAATGAAGACGTCACCAGGACCGAAGAATTGGTTTGGAAAGCAGGTTTTGCTGAAGAATGACATGAAGACTAGCTCCGGAAATATGAGGGCAAGGTAATGGAGAGTGATTGAGCGATGGGGTTTGCAGCCAGGCAAGCAGTTCGAAGCGGTGGCAGAAAGAGAGGGATGAAGTGCAGAGGGGTTCTGGTGTCTGGGTATAAATGAGTCGAGATGAAGTGGCGATCGATCGACTTCAATTGGATTGAAGTCGTTGCCCATCTGTCCAAGCCGTGAGGACCTCAGGGGCGTTGCGAAGACCGCGCTTAGTAAGCCATTCGTCGTCCTCTGGCCCGAATCCTCTCCAACGGACCTTGAATTGTTGGATTCGGCGCCCGCGAACTTTTCGCCAACGTTCTGCAAGTATCTTTTCAATCTCGATTTCTGGGAGTTTGTCGAAGTCGTCTCTCTTGATTGATAGAGTTGGTCGTTCGCCTAAATCTGGTGGAGAGGCTTCATAAGGTTCCAGATGAGCGATATTGATGATCGGGTGAATGCCATATGATACGGGTAGACGAAGTCGGTAGGTGACTGGGCTGAACTTTTCACTGATTTCGAATGGTCCGTCGAATTTGAGTAATAGTTTCTTTCCTCTGCCCGTTTCGTCTCTCAGGAGCTTCAACGAATGTGGGTTGATCAACACCAAGTCTCCCACTTCGAATTCTTTTGCGCTCCGTCCCTTGTTGTAAGCGTGCCGTTGATAAATTTGTGCCATCAACAGAGCTTCCTTGGCGCGAGTTCTTAGACTTTCAAATTGTTCGATCATTGCTCCGGCGCGTTCGTCGGCTATGGGACGAGGTTCGAGTTTGCGATCTGCAGGACCATGATTGATTGATGTTAACTCCGGATCGACGTGGTTAGATTTTGGTTCCGTGATTGGCAGTTTTGGGGCATCAATGTATGTTTGATCCGGCTTCTCTCCCCCCCCAATCTCGAATCCTCGATCCACAGGCTCCATTCCTGTTAGTAGAGTAGCCGTCCGAGGCTGAAAACCACGCAGAAGGAAAGCTGGTGAAAACCCGGAGCTTGAATGGGGTGTCGTGTTATAGGATAGGCCAAGTGCGTGGATGTAACCTTTCCACTCTGTCCTTGATCCAATGAAAGCACGAAGGGCAGTTTCTATGAAACGATTCAAGATTTCCGTCTGGCCATCGGCTTGGGGATGATACGATGTCGTCAATGCTCGCTTCGAACCCATTAACCGTGTCATTTCCTCCCAGAACAAATTCCTCCAGCGGGCATCCCGATCCGAAATGAATTGTAATGGCAGCCCATAGTGTGCGACCACATGTTCCCAGACAAGTTTGGAGGTCTCGACTTCGTTGGTCTTTGTCTGACAAGGTATGAAAATCCCGTACTTGGTCAATTTGTCCACGATGACCAAGACTGCGTCGCAGCCATCAGACTCCGGAAGCTCTGTAATGAAGTCCATGGATACAACTTCAAAAGGCTGGGAAGGGATGGGAATCGGCTGTAGTAACCCAAATGGTGCGTGTGACTTTGACTTGGATTTTTGGCAAATATCACAAGTCCGCGTATAATTCTTGATCAAACGCGCCATACGGGGCCAATAATAGGTTGAGGCCATTCGATTGTAGATCCTGTGAAACCCTGCATGCGCTCCTTCTGTCAGGCCATCGTGGATTTCCGAGACGATCCTCAAGCGCAGGTTCTCGGGCACGCAAAGTCGGTTATTCCCATTCCAGTCCTCGAAGTAAAGGAGGCCGTTATCTGCTAGCTGGTATTGCGGTAGAGTCGGATTGTTCCAATCCTCCTCATTTTTCCAAGCCTTCAATACTTTCGAAAAATGTGGATCTTCCTCATAACCTTGAATCCATTCCGCCTTTTCCGATTCCGGTAAGCTGACCAAAATGCTGTAATTCCGCGCCGAGATTCCGATGTCTCTCCCAAGGAGACCAGTTTCATCCAAGTCCAGTTCCGCTTGGAACAAATCCGGTTCGCCTGGGTCCTCCCATTGTTTTGTAGCCTTGTCCGCCATTTTCAAGAGTCGCTCCTCAAATCTTGGGCCTAATTCGTCGTACATGTTGTGCAATGGATCACATGAGGACAAAGTCAAAAGTGGTGTCTCATCGGTCTGAGGTCCCATTTGTACGGGCACACGCCGGCGAAGTCGGGAAATTGGGTCCACATTTGAATGCACGCGGCCCGCGCGATGGACAATTCGCAGGCCTGGGTATGCCGCAAAGACAGTTCCCCACGTCAACAGGCGACGGTTCACATTCTGGAATGTCCGGCTCCAGGTGAGTGCCGCATGGTCTGTGATCGCAGCAATCTTTTCTCCTTCAAGGAAAGGCTGAAATTTGATCAATGCCTCCTTCAGAGCTAAGGCCTCGCGTTCAGTGGGAGAGTAATTGCGTTCTGCGGATTTCAACACCCGAGACCAGTACGCGATCACTCTTTCCACATAAACTGTAGAGTCTTCAAAGCTGGCTGCCCATACCCCCGGCGGTGGGACATCGTCGAAGCCCTTGATCAGAGAAGCCAATTGTGGGATGGGTTCCTTCGCGCTATATGCCTTTTCGAGTCGCTCGTACGCCTTTGTCCCTTTCAGGTCTCGAATCTTGATCGGCTGAACTTGCTGGAGAATCCCTGCCACCCCATAATCACAGGCGTCGGAGTATACTCGGTATGGCAATCCGGGCATTGCGTACCCTCGTATTGGAGCATTTGTAAGGACTGCTTTGCACAACTCAAAGGCCTCGGTATGCAATTCTGACCATTTCCATGTGGTTCCTTTTTTCAGCAAGCTGAACAACGGTTGTGCGATCCAAGCGTAGAAGGGCACATAGGAGGAGAAGTAGACCATCATCCCAAGGAAGGTTTGCAGTTCTGGCACGTTTCGTGGCTCATCGAGTTGGCAGATAGCGTCCACCTTTTCCTTGTGCGTTGATAGCCCGAGACGCGACACCTTCTGACCTAGTAGCATAAGTGATTGATAGCCCAAATGGCACTTCGAAGGCGATAGTGTGATATTGGCCTCAACAATGGCTCCGAACACGGCGTCCAGATGCTTAACGTGGTCCTCAAATGTCCGCGAGAAAACCACGATATCATCGATATAGACTAGGGCGAATATCCAGAGGAATGGTGCGAGAACCGTGTTCATTACTCGTTGAAACACACTGGGGCCATTGCGATATCCAAAGGGCATTCTTTTAAATTGCCACAGCCCACGGTGAGTTCTGAAGGCCAACTTTTCTCGAGAGTCTGGGTGGACAGTGAGTTGTGTGAAACCGGCCAGAGCATCCAGGGTGGTTAGCCACTGAGATCCTTCTAAGGTTTGAAGGATCTCTTCTTGTCGTGGCAAAGGGAATTCGTCAGGAACAACCAACTCGTTCAGCTTTCGCAAATCGATGACCATCCTGGGTTTATTGTTCCTCCAGACTGTGAATACTGGAGCCGCCCAGGGACTTCGTGATGGCTCAATCACTTCCAGTTCAATCCATGAATTCATCTGTTTGTCGATTACTTCGCGTTTCGCTGGGGAAGCGGGAAAAGGGGGAAGCGACACTGGTTCGGCGCCTGGCTTCATAGGAATAACAACATGCTCCTTGTATGTTCCCAATCTTCCATCCAATCCGAATGCTCGAGAATTCCTGATAACGACTTCTTCGAGTGCGACGCGTTGCTCTGGAGTGACCTGAACTGATATGTCGATTTCGCCTATCAGTTTAGCGGAATCCACCTGCTCCGGCGGAGCTTCTGCAGTCTTTGGCCCACCCTCAACCGGTTCTTCAGCGGAAGCATCGTCTTCACCGGTAGCGTTTCGATGCGCTTTGGAAGACACCTTTGATTCCGAACGAGCGGCGTCTGATTGTGCCGATCCATCAGATGTTTGGATCTCCACTAGCTGCCGGACGAAACTGGCATGAGCCTCGGCTCGAATTTTCCGTGCAGCTGTCATCTTCGAAGAGCGATCCAACCACGTGTGAGGGTTATGAGCAGTGCCGAGTACTTGTCCTTCCGAAATGATAACCGGAGAATCAGAGAAATTTGCGACATGAAGGGTAGGACTGTCTTTTGAGATGAAGGTATCTGCACTTCCATGAATGTCGTCAAAATTCCCGGCTGACTGCAGATGTCTTTCGACAATCAACTGGTCACAGTCCTTCGGGAAGTGGGTGGTAACTTTAACCAACTTGCTGGTTTTAGCTGGAATGACCACCCTCTCCATGCTCAAGACACACCCATCTCGCTCTTTTCGCCGTGACTGTTGTCGAATTTTCTGATTCCTCCGGTGGATCCTTCGTTTGGAATTCTGTTCCGTACGAGCATTCATGCACTGAACTGTGAAGCTGTGGCCATTCTCATCCATGAGGGATTGAGAGGTGGAAGTTTCAACCCGGAGTTGCCGTCCTGAATCGCCGAAACTGAGGTGGGTCATTCCCCCAGACCGCAGGATAGAGATCGAATATTGATCCATGAAGTCATTTCCCAAGATGAAAGGGGTGGTCATGCCATCTACGACGTACGCTTCGACATTGATTTTGACTGGTCCATCCTCGGTATGGAAAATCAAATCCAGAGTAACAAATCCCGAGATTGCTGCTGAGCCGGTGACCTGGATCAAATCGATGTGGTGACCTTCCTTTATCTTGAGCGCCTGAGAAAGGGAAACCAGAGTTTTGCGGGAAATGAGAGTTATGTCTGAACCGGTGTCGGCAATGACAATGATCGGATCAGAGGTCAAGCTTCCCACGGTTGCAGAAGCCTCGACTGCCTTAGCACCGAGAAACGAACTGCCCGGAGGTCGAGCCATGTGCTTGCGCAATTCAATAAGCGGTTTGTCAGCAGATGTTTCAGTTGTAGGGACAACTCGGTAGTTGCATGCCAGAATTTCCTTGGCGAGCCGTCTTCGCGAACGTCTGTTCAGCGAAGGTTTGGATGCTGGAGATGGAATTGATGTCTCTGGTACATCATTCTTGACGGATTCCTCCTCAGTATCCGATAGTGCAGGTGAATCTGGTAATTTCTCCTGTACTGGGGTATTGGTGGGTATATCCTTCATAGGCATGCCATGAATATTAGAGTCGGGTATTTCGTCTTCAACTTCTTCGAGGATAACAAAAGGAGAAATGGGATGGAGTTTGGAAAAGGGATTGTCTTCGTCGTCTTCTACCTCCTCGATGCGCACTTTCTTCGAACCCTTCAGTTCGCAACTTCCCTTCAGTGCCGGTGTAATATCCCCCCCACTTTTCAGGTCAGTGCTGATCTTGAAAGTGTGAGGACCGGTAGACTGAAGGGACGGCTCAAAATCCTGCGTCTCTTCGACGTCGGAAAGACCATAATAGAGCACATCATAATCATCCTGTGCCATCAGGTCCTCCGCCGCAGCTGTTGCAAGATTCGTTCTTGCCCGCCTATTGCCTTTGACCGAATGTTTGCATTCATAGTCCCAATGCTTCCCACTCCCGCAGTGACGGCAAGGCCTAGCTCCCAGGGACTCAGGAGAAGCTTTCTTCGAGACATTGCTATCATCCTTTGGAAATGGCGGTGGCGGGAGATTAGAGGCCGCGCCCACAAGATTTGTACGTGCCAACACGACCGCTGAATGGAACTCGACCACCGATTTATATTTCTGGGTATCAAGTACAGTGCACCATGACCGTGGTGCACCATTCATGACTTCCGAAATGACCGCTGAGTCTTCAAAGGCGTAGACCGAATTTAGGAGCTCCCGTTTGCGGATGAAATACTCGGTCGGCTTTTCTCTTCCATATCCAGATTGCCGGTAAGTTGCACGCAAGGCTTTCGTGCGAGTCTTGTCGAGCCATTTGCTGGACAGGAAAAAATCAGCCAAGGCTTGGCGCATAGTTTCCCAATTTGTCCGAATCTTCCGCTGATAGTCAAGTGGTAGACTGAAGTACCAAGCCTGGGCAGGCCCGGTGAAGACGCGCGGGACAATTTTTCCCAATTGTTTCCACGCTTTTGGCCCATCTTCGGCAATCAAGTTGCAATTCTGGATCCAGCGCAACAGGGTATCTGGATTCCCATCCCATTTAGGGACATCTGAGTCCTTGAGACGCAGATCGAAATATCGACCGCCTTCTTCCTCATCTTCGCTGCTGTTGCCATTGACCGCCTTCGACTTCTTTGATGACTTATGAGCTTTCTTGGGATTCTCATTTCCACCATTTCCATCATCTGGGTCACCGCTTCCTCCGGGCGCACCACTTGCGTGTCCAGATCTCTCTGCGGGTTTGGTCTTCTTGGGTTGCTTGGATGCATCCTTCCCTTTGCCAGCCGATTTCTTCGGCGGTTTTTTGTCATCATCTGAGCTGCCCGAATCATCCCCAGGGTCTCCCTTGCCCGAATTCCTAGGGTTTGATTGAGACTGCTGCAAATGACCGCTTTCAGCTGGCTTTGTGGAGTGGTCTGGGATGCGGAATCCGAATCGCGAGAAGTGAGGAGGTAGGTCACGCCCAGAACTAAGGGTTTCGGCCATGTGTTCACGGGCTACTGTTGCATGACGGTGGGACTTCAGGTCAGATTTAAACCTGATTGTCCCAAATGCCTCTTGAAATTTGGATGCAGGGGGCTGCGATTTCCCGAATGCTGTCTTTGGGTTCGGCGTTTGCTTTTCATCATCTGCACCTTCATCCTCGGATGGCTCGTCCCCGCTGTTGTCGGTTTCCAATCCAGGCATATCATTGTCCTTTTCCTTCTCCTCAGCTGTTTCTTGCTGGGGCGGAGGTGCAGGAGGAGGAGCCGGAGGAGGAGTAGACGTAGGCCGGAGGTTGAAAGTGGAGTTGGCAAATGAACCCTCATGACTATGGCTCATGCTTGGGAGCTCCCCTTTAACTGGGCGCGAGGTGCTTCGACGGAACTCATCGAAGAACTCCTTCGCTTCTTCGTTTGGAGGTCGCAACTGATTGGTAGCGAAGTCGAAATGTTGGTTGAGTATGGCGATAAAATTTTCTACCTCTGCCCGGTAGCAAATTCCCAAGATTTCGAATTCATTGGCTGCATACCAAGCGAAGGGATCCTCGTTCCGTCCCCAGGTTGGCATTGCTGGTGCCGGTTGACCATAAAGCCCGAATGCACGAAGTGACTGCTGTAGCAGATCGTCCAACTGCCGTAGCAAGGTCCAGAATGAACCCTTCTGGAGTCGATAAACCAATCCACTGGTTTCCAGGAATGGCGCGACTTCAACTGAACTGAGCACCTGATCTAGAAGGCCTAGCTCATTTTTGAAGGTGCTAATGTACAGTTTTCGCGTTGTGACCACGGGATCCATGAGGAAGCGTTTGGCGAAGGCTTCCGCACCAATGACTAGCGCGAGGTTCCGACGTTCCAAGATACTTTCTTTTCCAGCAACAAGTTTCGGGTAGGATTTAAAAGTTGGGAGATGGAGTGTAGCTTTTCGAACACCCGAAACATCAATCAGGTGAGTGAGTTCTGGCCCTGAGAACTCCTGTAGTTCAAAGGCTCCCTCCACACTCCCAGCGCTAAGATCGAATGGTCTATCGGCTTGCGGATCCGCACGCGGTGATCCCGGGATAGAATTGGGAGCAAGGTGTGGTGAGAGATGGGGAACCGAGTTCGCCGAACGTGGCAACGGTGAAGGAGGTACCGAATATATCGGAGCGTGGGGTGAAGAGTGAGAAGGAGGGTCTGGATCCGCGACCGAGCGCGGCGGCGAGTTTGCAGGATTGACCCCTGGGTCAATGTTTGGCATAGGACCAGGATCATGTTGGGTCTGATCCGCGACGAGAACGGTTGGTTCCCCGTCTCTTGTCCCACTAGCTTCTGCTGAACCCTCCTTCTTCTTGTTCTTGTTTTTGTTCTTCTTTGAAGGTGCCATGACCAATTAGGAACCGTGTTAACAAGGTTCCTACAGAGTCCACCAATGTAATAGATCGTGTGATCTATTGAGAGTTCTTAAAACCCCGTGTACGATTCCTAGTCGCAGTAGCGCTCAAACCGAAGTAAACCGTAAGCGCGCAGCCTTTACGGGTACTTGGCAAGGTAGCAGAATATGCTGAGTGCTTCTTAGCAAGGTAAAGTTGGGGATCAAAAGTAAAGTATATTAGATAGATCCTCTACTACCTATTTGTATGTCCAGCACATGTGAAATATAATATGATGCTATAGAAACGAGAGTGGAAATATATAAGAGTCCATGTGGAAAGTGGTTGGAAATTGGTAGGAATTGGAAATTGGTAGGAAGGAGACGAATTTGAAATAACAAAGATTAGAACGCACGATTGTTGAATAACCCGTATCCATCGTATCCATCGTATCCATCACAGTCACAAAACAAGCCGAGGTGTTTTCATCGCCGTCGTCGATCGGTAACGCTGGGAGCTAAGCAGCATTCAACATTATGCAAGTCCAAAACACGCCTGGTTCAAGTTCTGTCTAACCGTCCTGGTGCCGAGGACAGAACGCCACCCTCTTTCATCATTATTGGGCCACCGAGGACGGACTCCAATGGGACCGCGCCGGAATATACCTACCTACCTACCAAGGATTCGAAATTGATCCAGTGTCAGCAAAATTGCTATCCTTGCTGTACGCGTAAATCACCCGTCAGCCTCAAGTAACCAAGTTGGAGTGGATGATCAGAAAGCACCTATGATGATCCTGAGATTCAAATCGTGAGTTGATGCGGTGTCAATTTGAAGTACAGCAGACAATGGAATTGTGAGTTCAACCCCAGGACACGGGGAAGCCTGGAGCTTAGTGGTTGAGATTTAACGACTCCCCGTACCCACAGTTTCGAGATGAACGAGATACGTATCCAGCGGCCGACGAGCATTTGAAATGAAGGTTGCCTATTGAGACTTTTAACGAACTTGACTCGCAGATGAAATTTTGTTATGCACGTTCGTGTTTTTGCGACCCGCTCTACTCAAATCAATAAAAATCGTCGCCGCCGCCGCATTCTCGACGATACTGCACGGTAAACCCCGGCTCATGGACGAAAGCAGATCAGATGCAATGACTCCAGTTGGGGTCGGAGTTGGTGGTGTAGTATTGTGACCGCAAAGGCGGCCATCACTGGCGCATCCACGGTGAAGAGACGACTCTCGTTATCTAGAAGCTAAGAAGGCGGAGAAGGAATCGATTATCGAATCCGCGGTCTAGAGTACGATTCACGAAGCGAAGTGAAGGTCAAGGATGCCAAAATAGCGCCCAAGCTAAGGCGACGGGAGGTTGCTCATCGTCTCTAATCAGCCTAGAGGGATAAGTAGGAAATTCAGATGCCGCGGAATATGCATGGCCGCGTTACTACTAGGTTGGACTCGGCGCATCTCGCGCAATACATGCAAGCGGTCCTCGGTGCTGAAGCCCATCGCGATGATCCCCGTGGGTTGCAAGTTGTGGTATTGAAGTGAGAGGGCGCTGAAGCCTGACGCAGCTAAGGGGCATCTCGGAACTTGGAAATCGCACTGGGATCATGGCCATAGACGCGACCAATGGTGGAAGGAAAGTGTAGTTCGGAAGTGAGTTATGGAGGAGGAAATGAGGCAATTAAGTCGCGGCGGTCGCTGCCTAAGACTGGCCTGGTTGTCTTCTGGGCACTGGCATCCGCAGAAAGACACCAGGAGGGTTTGGCACAGCGGCAGCCTCCATCAGATGGTGCTTCGGTGATCGCCGGATTTTTCTGATCTGGACGGCAATCATTAGCTCCTGCCATTCTGGATCTCCTCGAGTTGTTATCATGTTACGATATTGAACACCACCTATTCGACATACATCGATGAGGACTGGGCCAACCCGTCCACGGTGGGCCGTAAAATAAAATGATAACTTCGCGTCTTTTCTTACATCCACCCTCTTCCCTCGTCCGCTACAGGTCTTCGACCGCTTCTTCGTCCACGGACATCCAATTCAACCGCTATCTCTTTCTGCCAATTGCCCCAAATCCTTCCAGCGAGTCGTATAGAGGTCGTTCTTGTAAGTACAGCTATGCAACCAAATGTTTCATTCAACCAACAGCGACGCAAATTCGACCTCGACCTGGATAAGTAAGTACGAACAGAATAGAACTGAATGCCAAAGTAAAACGCACCGTATCTATGGCTTTCTCCACCTGTGCCGAAAATATACCGCAAAACTGGCGCATATCCCGGAAAACTCTAGGGCGGCACGTCACGCAAACGCTCGCTTTCTCGATGGCCATCTGCGCAACTTCGGAATCTATTCCCACTGTAGCACCGCATGGGCGCTCCCGCAAAGCATTGCTTGCCTCCGACATGAATTCTGCCCACCATCTACCCACCCACTTGCGCCGCTCCCCCGATATCACAACTACCGAGTTTCCTCGACAGACCGAGCACTGGAACCAACATTCTGTCTCGCTCGTAATCCAGCGCAAATCTTCAAGTTGGCTGACGCAGTGGGCTGCAATTCCGCAGCGGACGTGGTACTGTTGAAGCCTGTGGTACACCCCGCTGTGATGTACTCGAGCTCGGGCCTGTACACTTCCCCCAGGACCGGTGTCCGCAGAGTATATCGAGCACAGATCTTTGCCTCGTCGTACAGGTCGTCCTTTACCATGAGAGCGAACATGCGTAGAGGGTCGGGCTCGACAAACCGCGGCGCGACGAGGACTTCACGTACTTCCCGCTCCACGCCATCCATCACATACTTTTTGGCTGCGGTAAAGACTGCCAACACGCGCTCGATGTTTGGGAATAGAGGCCCGCAATCCATTATCATCCATCTGGGGTAGCACATTCTGAGAAGTGTTCCCAGTGTTTCATGGTCCTCGTCGAGCATCATGATGGGAAGGCCATCCTTCATGCTTTCAGCCAACCCAGAAGCGATCTGTGGTTCACCTTGGGGAAGCGAGAACATCGAACGAAACACAGGCGACGCCACAGATAAAAACGCTTTCTGAACTCGAAAGTCGACGTTGTCGGTAATAGAGCGAACTATTATGTCTGCGGCCTCATCAGCGAAGGGATCTTCGGTATTGTAAATGGTCTGGGGGTGAACTGTGCCATGGATGGAAAGGAGTGAGGTGAGGAAGAGTGGGGACAAGAAGACACGCCTTTAATAGGCGGAGTGCATCGTTTCTCGTACACATCCTCGTCTACAATAATATTATGTACTTGATTCAGGATTACTACTAACGACACGGCATTGAATCGCTGCGATCGACGCCGTATTTCCCACTCTATCAACACTCTAGCATACAATATATTTCGTCGTTCTCAAAAGCACTACTGGGTTTCAACGCCGAAAATCCCGCATTTATCTATCACCCTGGCATAATTTTGGCTCGCACCATAATTCGACTTGGATCACAGGAGAGTCGTACAATATGCGGCGTCCTTTATTTCCGCAGATGCATATCTAATATTATCTATAACGTTATACCAGGCCCTCAAGTGAAAATATTAAACCATGGATGCCAGACCAGGCACCTGGCTAGGTTTGTTGCCCAAATAGACGAAGCGAGCCTCTGGATTCCGTTGCATAATGACCTGCGTCGACCTGAATGGAGAAACCCGATATCAAAAGGGGGAAGCACGCACCTCGCAACGACACGGAAGGACTGGACCCTGTCGCTCGTGAGCTTGGGGCCACGGCTTTGTTGGTCTGACTCACCTATTCACCGTGAATGAATCACGAGCACCCGTATATTGCGGGAGATGTTCGGAAAGGTCTTCAAATCGAATTGTTGGAGCTACACTGTCAGAATGAATCAAACGGTCAGCGCGGGCCATGAATTCAAAATCAGTCGCCACTAACAGCTTTTCTCTATTTTTCTGTAGGATTGTATCCTGGGTGTGAACACAATGGTATAACCAGATGTAGCCGGCGGCCGTGGACTGTTTAGCATGCTCAAATTCAGGAATGCAAAAGCAGACAGTTGACAAACCGGCCGTAAAGCGTGTCGCGCATGATGTATTCAAACCTTGCAGACTTAGTGTGCAACCAAGAGGGAACGTTGTTTGCCGTATTATTTCCTTCCGCTCGGCCGGTGTGCGAGGAACATTGGTAGGTCTTATCTACAAGCCATGCTGTTAATCCTGAAGTACAACAGAACTATCAAATTCTGAGCCACAATACCTGGGGACGCCACATAACTAAAAGCAAGAGGAATTCAGCAAGCGTAGCTCTGCTGCCCGTATCCGAGCTGGGGCGACGGAGAACAGCGGTTCCTGGCGGCACCTATGAGCGAAAACCCGCAGAGGATTGGTTTTGAAGAAATGTTCCAATGCGATATCTTGTGGCAGAGTCGATGACAGGCTCGACCGCGGCCGATTCTGCGAAGGAGCTTGTACTACATGCAGAAACCGACACTTGGGAAGGAATGTATGTCCGCATTGGGTCATCGAACGGGGTGGTCTATTGGAGAAAAGAGAGGACACTTCAGCCTGTTCCATCATGATGGACTTCCGAATGCTTGTCGAGCAGTTGGGCGTGGTCTAAGATTCACAGAGAGTCTGAGAGACGTCGCAGGTCGTGGGAACAAACCAACACGATCACATGATCCTAGTCTTTCTTTCAGTGACCACAACTTTTCGGCCACCAAACCACCATGGCGGGGATGCTGGAGACACCTTCTCGCATTTGGCGGCGTATAGAAGACATAGAGGACAGAGATATGCCTTCTCTTCCTTCCGTTCCTGCCTATGGCGACTCTGAAGGCGAGGACCAGTCTCTTAACCAGATATCCAACAGAATGGATGCCGTCGACATCGAGCAGCTCAGCGATATCTCAGTGCCAATGCATTCGACTCCCACTGCCTCGTCACACCATGTATCGACTGTACGCGCAGCATCTAGTACCTCGTCTGCATCACGTTTCGCCAATTCAATTGCCCGCACTTCCCGCTCGTCCATGGGTCGCTCTTCAGCCAGAGTATCTTCGCGGCAAAGCCATCCAGACAGCTTTGACGATGTCAGTTGCATCCCTTCACTTCCGGATGTACACCCAGAACGCGGCACCGGCCACTACTCGGAGGAGGATTCCGAAGATGTAGAATTTCAACGAAGCAAGGAGAGCGTTCTGGAGGGATACCTACCTCATGCAGAGGATGAGGAAGACGTGCCTAATTTGTCTTTGGCCGACGCGCTCGAGTCGGTGAGTCGCACAAGCTCCCCGCAACGCGTCATGCACGAGGAAGCCACACCGAAGAAAAATTACGATTATTCAGTCAGTCTAAGGTCAGAGCCTAAGGTGCGCTACCAATTTCGATCCATTTGTCTTTCCCGCTGCTCACGACTATACAGCCCTCGCCGTTTGACAAATTCCGCAATGTGGCTTTGCGCCGTCCAGCTGCACGGACTCGCACACCATCTCTGTCTCGCACTACAACCTCCCCCGCATCCTCGCCGGAGAACACGACACCGCGCAGTAATCGGTCGCCGCGCTCATACGCTGAATCTCCTCTGCTCCCAACAGCCGTACCGCTGCCGCGATCGGC